>CAWUFW010013860.1:0-12500 GCA_963921515.1 Calotriton arnoldi
AAAGAACCAACAGAGGAGCAGAAAGAGGCCTTGTTGCAAAATCATCCTGTGCCCACAATTTTTTCAGACGGGTACTGGTGGTAACTGACTCTGACTAACCAGAGCCAGTGCGCGTTTGCACAGTGGTGAAGGGAGAGGGGCCTTAGGTGACATGTGTGCAAACGCGCTCCGTGGCGCGTTTTAAGCTATGGGATTAAGTCCCCTTGAATCCTGAGGGTCCCTGAGGCCCAACTAGCCCCCCAGGTACCTACAGTTAGGACCACAGAGCTGAGTTGCAGAGAGGCGTTCCGAGGCCACGCACCTTTTTTCACCTCTCTGCAACGCACCTCTGTTGTGCTTACTGAAGGTACCTGGTGGGCTAGTTGGCCCCCAGGATTCAAAGGGAATTAACTCCCCAACTTAAAACGCACCACAGGGCGTGTTTGCGCACATGTCACCTGAGGCCCCGCCCCTCCCTTCACCACTGTGCAAACGCGCCCCGTGGCGCGTTTTAAGTTGGGGGATTAGGTCACCTTGAATCCTGAGAGTCCCTGGGGCCCAACCAGCCCACCAGGTACTTCCAGTAAGCACCACAGGCCTGCGTTGCAACGCCTGTAACAAATTGTGCAGTTGTGTTTAGGTAGTGAAGAGGGTCGTGCTGGGGGTAGTGTTTTAGGGTTTAGGGTAGTGCAGTGGTGTTTGTGTAGTGTAGGGGGTCATGCTGGGGGTAGATTTAGGGTTTAGGGTGGTGCAGTGGTGTTTGGGTAGTGTAGGGAGTCGTGCTGGGGAGTGTTTTAGGGTTTAGGGTAGTACAGTGGTGTTTGGGTAGTGTAGGGGGTTGTGCTGGGGTTAGGGTTTTAGGGTTTAGGGTAGTGCAGTGGTGTTTGGGTAGTGTAGGGGGTCGTGCTGGGGTTAGTGTTTTAGGGTTTTAGGGTTTAGGGTAGTGCAGTGGTGTTTGGGTAGTGTAGGGGATACTGCTGGGGGTAGTGTTTTAGGGTTTAGGGTAGTGCAATGGTGTTTGGGTAGTGTAGGGGGTACTGCTGGGGGTAGTGTTTTAGGGTTTAGGGTAGTGCAGTGGTGTTTGGGTAGCATAGGGGTACTGCTGGGGGTAGTGTTTTATGGTTTAGGGTAGTGCAGTGGTGTTTGGGTAGTGTAGGGGTTCGTGCTGGGAGTAGTTTTTTAGGGTTTAGGGTAGTGCAGTGGTGTTTGTGTAGTGTAGGAGGTCGTGTTTTAGGGTTTAGGGTAGTGCAGTGGTCTTTGGGTAGTGTAGGGAGTCGTGCGGGGGGTATTGTTTTAGAGTTTAGGGTAGTGCAGTGGTCTTTGGGTAGTGTAGGGGGTTGTGCGGGGTAGTGTTTTAGGGATTAGGGTAGTGCATTGGTATTTGGGTAGTGTAGGGGGTCATGCGGGGGGTAGTGTTTTAGGGTTTAGGGCAGTGCAGTGGTGTTTAGGTAGTGTAGGGGGTCGTGCTGGGGGGAGTGTTTTAGGGTTTAGGGCAGTGCAGTGGTGTTCGGGTAGCGTAGGGGGTCGTGCTGGGGGGAGTGTTTTAGGGTTTAGGGCAGTGCAGTCGTGTTCGGGTAGTGTAGGGGGTCGTGCTGGGGGAGTATTTTAGGGTTTAGGGTAGTGCAGTGGTGTTCGGGTAGTGTAGGGGGTCATGCTGGGGGTAGTGTTCTAGGGTTTAGGGCAGTGCAGTGGTGTTCGGGCAGTGTAGGGGGTCGTGCTGGGGGTGGTGTTTCAGGGTTTAGGGCAGTGCAGTGGTGTTCGGGCAGTGTAGGGGGTCGTGCAGGGGGTGGTGTTTCAGGGTTTAGGGCAGTGCAGTGGTGTTCGGGCAGTGTAGGGGGTCGTGCAGGGGTGGTGTTTCAGGGTTTAGGGCAGTGGTGTTCGGGCAGTGTAGGGGGTCATGCTGGGGGTGGTGTTTCAGGGTTTGGGGCAGTGCAGTGGTGTTCGAGCAGTAAAGGGGGTCATGCTGGGGGTGGTGTTTCAGGGTTTAGGGCAGTGCAGTGGTGTTTGGGCAGTGTAGGGGGCGGTGCAGGGGGTGGTGTTTCAGGGTTTAGGGCAGTGCAGTGGTGTTCGGGCAGTGTAGGGGGTGGTGCAGGGGGTGGTGTTTCAGGGTTTAGGGCAGTGCAGTGGTGTTCGGGCATTGTATGGGGTGGTGCTGGGGCTGGTGTTTCAGGGTTTAGGGCAGTGCAGTGGTGTTCGGGCAGTGTAGGGGGCGGTGCAGGGGGTGGTGTTTCAGGGTTTAGGGCAGTACAGTGGTGTTCGGGCATTGTATGGGGTGGTGCTGGGGCTGGTGTTTCAGGGTTTAGGGCAGTGCAGTGGTGTTCGGGCAGTGTAGGGGGTCGTGCTGGGGCTGGTGTTTCAGGGTTTAGGGCAGTGCAGTGGTGTTCGGGCAGTGTAGGGGGTCGTGCTGGGGCTGGTGTTTCAGGGTTTAGGGCAGTGCAGTGGTGTTCGGGCAGTGTAGGGGGTCATTCTGGGGCTGGTGTTTCAGGGTTTAGGGCAGTGCAGTGGTGTTTGGGCAGTGTAGGGGTCTTGCTGGGGCTGGTGTTTCAGAGTCTAGGGCAATGCAGTGGTGTTCGGGCAGTGTAGGTGGTCTTGCTGGGGCTGGTGTTTCAGGGTTTAGGGCAGTGCAGTGGTGTTCGGGCAGTGTAGGGGGTCGTGCTGGGGGTGGTGTTTCAGGGTTTAGGGCAGTGCAGTGGTGTTCGGGCAGTGTAGGGGGTCGTGCTGGGGCTAGTGTTTCAGGGTTTAGGGCAGAGCAATGGTGCTCAGGCAGTGTAGGGGGTTGTGCTGGGGGTGATGTTTCAGGGTTTAGGGCAGTGCAGTGGTGTTAGGGCAGTGTAGGGGGTCGTGCTGGGGGTGGTGTTTCAGGGTTTAGGGCAGTGCAGTGGTGTTCCGGCAGTGTAGGGGGTCGTGCAGGGGGTGGTGTTTCAGGGTTTAGTGCAGTGGTGTTCGGGCAGTGTAGGGGGTCGTGCTGGGGCTGGTGTTTCAGGGTTTAGGGCAGTGCAGTGGTGTTCGGGCAGTGTAGGGGGTCATTCTGGGGCTGGTGTTTCAGGGTTTAGGGCAGTGCAGTGGTGTTTGGGCAGTGTAGGGGGTCTTGCTGGGGCTGGTGTTTCAGAGTCTAGGGCAATGCAGTGGTGTTCGGGCAGTGTAGGTGGTCTTGCTGGGGCTGGTGTTTCAGGGTTTAGGGCAGTGCAGTAGTGTTCGGGCAGTGTAGGGGTCGTGCTGGGGGTGGTGTTTCAGGGTTTAGGGCAGTGCAGTGGTGTTCGGGCAGTGTAGGGGGTCGTGCTGGGGCTAGTGTTTCAGGGTTTAGGGCAGAGCAATGGTGCTCAGGCAGTGTAGGGGGTTGTGCTGGGGGTGATGTTTCAGGGTTTAGGGCAGTGCAGTGGTGTTAGGGCAGTGTAGGGGGTCGTGCTGGGGGTGGTGTTTCAGGGTTTAGGGCAGTGCAGTGGTGTTCCGGCAGTGTAGGGGGTCGTGCAGGGGGTGGTGTTTCAGGGTTTAGTGCAGTGGTGTTCGGGCAGTGTAGGGGGTCATGCTGGGGTGGTGTTTCAGGGTTTAGGGCAGTGCAGTGGTGTTCGGGCAGTGTAGGGTGTCGTGCTGAGGGGTGGTGTTTCAGGGTTTAGGGCAGTGCAGTAGTGTTTGAGCAGTGTAGGGGGTCGTGCAGGGGGTGGTGTTTCAGGATTTAGGGCAGTGCAGTGGTGTTCGGCCAGTGTAGGTAGTCTTGCTGGGGGTGGTGTTTCAGGGTTTAGGGCAGTGCAGTAGTTTTTGGGCAGTGTAGGCGGTCGTGCTGGGGCTGGTGTTTCAGGGTTTAGGGCAGTGCAGTGGTGTTCGGGCAGTGTACGGGGTTGTGCTGGGGCTGGTGTTTCAGGGTTTAGGGCAGTGCAGTGGTGTGCGGGCAGTGTAGGGGGCGGTGCAGGGGTGGTGTTTCAGGGTTTAGGGCAGTACAGTGGTGTTTGGGCATTGTATGGGGTGGTGCTGGGGCTGGTGTTTCAGGGTTTAGGGCAGTGCAGTGGTGTTCGGGCAGTGTAGGGGGTCGTGCTGGGGCTGGTGTTTCAGGGTTTAGGGCAGTGCAGTGGTGTTCGGGCAGTGTAGGGGTCGTGCTGGGGCTGGTGTTTCAGGGTTTAGGGCAGTGCAGTGGTGTTCGGGCAGTGTAGGGGGTCATTCTGGGGCTGGTGTTTCAGGGTTTAGGGCAGTGCAGTGGTGTTTGGGCAGTGTAGGGGGTCTTGCTGGGGCTGGTGTTTCAGAGTCTAGGGCAATGCAGTGGTGTTCGGGCAGTGTAGGTGGTCTTGCTGGGGCTGGTGTTTCAGGGTTTAGGGCAGTGCAGTGGTGTTCGGGCAGTGTAGGGGTCGTGCTGGGGGTGGTGTTTCAGGGTTTAGGGCAGTGCAGTGGTGTTCGGGCAGTGTAGGGGGTCGTGCTGGGGCTAGTGTTTCAGGGTTTAGGGCAGAGCAATGGTGCTCAGGCAGTGTAGGGGGTTGTGCTGGGGGTGATGTTTCAGGGTTTAGGGCAGTGCAGTGGTGTTAGGGCAGTGTAGGGGGTCGTGCTGGGGGTGGTGTTTCAGGGTTTAGGGCAGTGCAGTGGTGTTCCGGCAGTGTAGGGGGTCGTGCAGGGGGTGGTGTTTCAGGGTTTAGTGCAGTGGTGTTCGGGCAGTGTAGGGGGTCGTGCTGGGGCTGGTGTTTCAGGGTTTAGGGCAGTGCAGTGGTGTTCGGGCAGTGTAGGGGGTCATTCTGGGGCTGGTGTTTCAGGGTTTAGGGCAGTGCAGTGGTGTTTGGGCAGTGTAGGGGTCTTGCTGGGGCTGGTGTTTCAGAGTCTAGGGCAATGCAGTGGTGTTCGGGCAGTGTAGGTGGTCTTGCTGGGGCTGGTGTTTCAGGGTTTAGGGCAGTGCAGTGGTGTTCGGGCAGTGTAGGGGGTCGTGCTGGGGGTGGTGTTTCAGGGTTTAGGGCAGTGCAGTGGTGTTCGGGCAGTGTAGGGGGTCGTGCTGGGGCTAGTGTTTCAGGGTTTAGGGCAGAGCAATGGTGCTCAGGCAGTGTAGGGGGTTGTGCTGGGGGTGATGTTTCAGGGTTTAGGGCAGTGCAGTGGTGTTAGGGCAGTGTAGGGGGTCGTGCTGGGGGTGGTGTTTCAGGGTTTAGGGCAGTGCAGTGGTGTTCCGGCAGTGTAGGGGGTCGTGCAGGGGGTGGTGTTTCAGGGTTTAGTGCAGTGGTGTTCGGGCAGTGTAGGGGGTCATGCTGGGGTGGTGTTTCAGGGTTTAGGGCAGTGCAGTGGTGTTCGGGCAGTGTAGGGTGTCGTGCTGAGGGGTGGTGTTTCAGGGTTTAGGGCAGTGCAGTAGTGTTTGAGCAGTGTAGGGGGTCGTGCAGGGGTGGTGTTTCAGGATTTAGGGCAGTGCAGTGGTGTTCGGCCAGTGTAGGTAGTCTTGCTGGGGGTGGTGTTTCAGGGTTTAGGGCAGTGCAGTAGTTTTTGGGCAGTGTAGGCGGTCGTGCTGGGGCTGGTGTTTCAGGGTTTAGGGCAGTGCAGTGGTGTTCGGGCAGTGTACGGGGTTGTGCTGGGGCTGGTGTTTCAGGGTTTAGGGCAGTGCAGTGGTGTGCGGGCAGTGTAGGGGCGGTGCAGGGGGTGGTGTTTCAGGGTTTAGGGCAGTACAGTGGTGTTTGGGCATTGTATGGGGTGGTGCTGGGGCTGGTGTTTCAGGGTTTAGGGCAGTGCAGTGGTGTTCGGGCAGTGTAGGGGTCGTGCTGGGGCTGGTGTTTCAGGGTTTAGGGCAGTGCAGTGGTGTTCGGGCAGTGTAGGGGTCGTGCTGGGGCTGGTGTTTCAGGGTTTAGGGCAGTGCAGTGGTGTTCGGGCAGTGTAGGGGTCGTGCTGGGGCTGGTGTTTCAGGGTTTAGGGCAGTGCAGTGGTGTTCGGGCAGTGTAGGGGGTCATTCTGGGGCTGGTGTTTCAGGGTTTAGGGCAGTGCAGTGGTGTTTGGGCAGTGTAGGGGGTCTTGCTGGGGCTGGTGTTTCAGAGTCTAGGGCAATGCAGTGGTGTTCGGGCAGTGTAGGTGGTCTTGCTGGGGCTGGTGTTTCAGGGTTTAGGGCAGTGCAGTGGTGTTCGGGCAGTGTAGGGGGTCGTGCTGGGGGTGGTGTTTCAGGGTTTAGGGCAGTGCAGTGGTGTTCGGGCAGTGTAGGGGGTCGTGTTGGGGCTAGTGTTTCAGGGTTTAGGGCAGAGCAATGGTGCTCAGGCAGTGTAGGGGGTCGTGCTGGGGGTGATGTTTCAGGGTTTAGGGCAGTGCAGTGGTGTTAGGGCAGTGTAGGGGGTCGTGCTGGGGTGGTGTTTCAGGGTTTAGGGCAGTGCAGTGGTGTTCCGGCAGTGTAGGGGGTCGTGCAGGGGGTGGTGTTTCAGGGTTTAGGGTGGCAGTGGTGTTCGGGCAGTGTAGGGTGTCGTGCTGAGGGGTGGTGTTTCAGGGTTTAGGGCAGTGCAGTAGTGTTTGGGCAGTGTAGGGGGTCGTGCAGGGGGTGGTGTTTCAGGATTTAGGGCAGTGCAGTGGTGTTCGGCCAGTGTAGGTAGTCTTGCTGGGGGTGGTGTTTCAGGGTTTAGGGCAGTGCAGTAGTTTTTGGGCAGTGTAGGCGGTACGTGCTGGGGCTAGTGTTTCAGGGTTTAGGGCAGTGCAGTGGTGTTCGGGCAGTGTACGGGGTTGTGCTGGGGCTGGTGTTTCAGGGTTTAGGGCAGTGCAGTGGTGTGCGGGCAGTGTACGGGGTCGTGCTGGGGCTAGTGTTTCAGGGTTTAGGGCAGTGCAGTGGTGTTCGGGCAGTGTAGGGGGTCGTGCTGAGGGTGGTGTTTCAGGGTTTAGTGCAGTGGTGTTCGGGCAGTGTAGGGAGTCGTGCTGGGGCTGGTGTTTCAGGGTTTAGAGCAGTGCAGTGGTGTTCGGGCAGTGTAGGGGGTCGTGCTGGGGCTAGTGTTTCAGGGTTTAGGGCAGAGCAGTGGTGTTTGGGCAGTGAAGGGGGTCTTGCTGGGGGTGGTGTTTCAGGGTTTAGGAGGCAGTGGTGTTCGGGCAGTGTAGGGGTCTTGCTGGGGGTAGTGTTTCAGGGTTTAGGGCGGTGCAGTGGTGTTCAGTGCAGTGTAGGGGGTCGTGCTGGGGGTGGTGTTTCAGGGTTTAGGGCAGTGCAGTAGTGTTCGGGCAGTGTAGGGGGTCATGCAGGGGGTGGTGTTTCAGGGTTTAGGGCAGTGCAGTGGTGTTCTGGCAGTCTAGGGGGTCATTCTGGGGGTGGGGTTTCAGGGTTTAGGGCAGTACAGTGGTGTTCGGGCAGTGTAGGGGGTCTTGCTGGGGGTGATGTTTCAGGGTTTAGGGCAGTGCAGTGGTGTTCGGGCAGTATAGGGGGTCGTGCTGGGGATGGGGTTTCTGGGTTTAGGGCACTGCAGTAGTGTTCGAGCAGTGTAGGGTGTCGTGCAGGGGTGGTGTTTCAGGGTTTAGTGCAGTGGTGTTCGGGCAGTGTAGGGGGTCAGCGCTGGGGGTGGTGTTTCAGGGTTTGGGGCAGTGCAGTGGTGTTCGGGCAGTGTAGGGGGTCATGCTGGGGGTGGTGTTTCAGGGTTTAGGGCAGTGCAGTGGTGTTCGGGCAGTGTAGGGTGTTGTGCTGGGGCTGGTGTTTCAGGGTTCAGGGCAGTGCAGTGGTGTTCAGGCAGTGTAGGGGGTCGTGCTGAGGCTGGTGTTTCACGGTTTAGGGCAGTGCAGTGGTGTTCGGGCAGTGTAGGGGGTCGTGCTGG
Organism: Calotriton arnoldi; assembly: GCA_963921515.1. Taxonomy (NCBI): domain Eukaryota; kingdom Metazoa; phylum Chordata; class Amphibia; order Caudata; family Salamandridae; genus Calotriton; species Calotriton arnoldi. The sequence goes on from CAWUFW010013860.1 coordinate 7,698, forward strand.
GGCTGGTGTTTCAGGGTTTAGGGCAGTGCAGTGGTGTTCGGGCAGTGTAGGCGGTCGTGCTGGGGCTGGTGTTTCAGGGTTTAGGGCAGTGCAGTGGTGTTCGGGCAGTGTAGGGGGTCATGCTGGGGCTGGTGTTTCAGGGTTTAGGGCAGTGCAGTGGTGCTCGGGCAGTGTAGGGGGTCGTGCTGGGGGTGATGTTTCAGGATTTAGGGTAGTGCAGTGGTGTTCGGGCAGTGTAGGGGGTCGTGCAGGGGCTGGTGTTTCAAGGTTTAGGGCAGTGCAGTGGTGTTCGGGCAGTGTAGGGGGTCGTGATGGGGCTGGTGTTTCAGGGTTTTGGGCAGAGCAGTGATGTTCGGGCAGTGTAGGGGGTCATGCTGGGGCTAGTGTTTCAGGGTTTAGGGCAGTGCAGTGGTGTTCGGGCAGTGTAGGGGGTCGTGCTGGGGGTGGTGTTTCAGGGTTTAGGGTCAGTGGTGTTCGGGCAGTGTAGGGGGTCTTGCTGGGGGTGATGTTTCAGGGTTTAGGGCAGTGCAGTGGTGTTCGGGCAGTGTAGGGGGTCGTGCTGGGGGTGGTGTTTCAGGGTTTAGGGCAGTGCAGTGGTGTTCGGGCAGTGTAGGGGGTCGTGCTGGGGCTAGTGTTTCAGGGTTTAGGGCAGAGCAATGGTGCTCAGGCAGTGTAGGGGGTTGTGCTGGGGGTGATGTTTCAGGGTTTAGGGCAGTGCAGTGGTGTTAGGGCAGTGTAGGGGGTCGTGCTGGGGGTGGTGTTTCAGGGTTTAGGGCAGTGCAGTGGTGTTCCGGCAGTGTAGGGGGTCGTGCAGGGGGTGGTGTTTCAGGGTTTAGTGCAGTGGTGTTCGGGCAGTGTAGGGTGTCGTGCTGAGGGGTGGTGTTTCAGGGTTTAGGGCAGTGCAGTAGTGTTTGGGCAGTGTAGGGGGTCGTGCAGGGGGTGGTGTTTCAGGATTTAGGGCAGTGCAGTGGTGTTCGGCCAGTGTAGGTAGTCTTGCTGGGGGTGGTGTTTCAGGGTTTAGGGCAGTGCAGTAGTTTTTGGGCAGTGTAGGCGGTCGTGCTGGGGCTGGTGTTTCAGGGTTTAGGGCAGTGCAGTGGTGTTCGGGCAGTGTACGGGGTTGTGCTGGGGCTGGTGTTTCAGGGTTTAGGGCAGTGCAGTGGTGTGCGGGCAGTGTAGGGGGCGGTGCAGGGGGTGGTGTTTCAGGGTTTAGGGCAGTACAGTGGTGTTTGGGCATTGTATGGGGTGGTGCTGGGGCTGGTGTTTCAGGGTTTAGGGCAGTGCAGTGGTGTTCGGGCAGTGTAGGGGGTCGTGCTGGGGCTGGTGTTTCAGGGTTTAGGGCAGTGCAGTGGTGTTCGGGCAGTGTAGGGGGTCGTGCTGGGGCTGGTGTTTCAGGGTTTAGGGCAGTGCAGTGGTGTTCGGGCAGTGTAGGGGGTCATTCTGGGGCTGGTGTTTCAGGGTTTAGGGCAGTGCAGTGGTGTTTGGGCAGTGTAGGGGGTCTTGCTGGGGCTGGTGTTTCAGAGTCTAGGGCAATGCAGTGGTGTTCGGGCAGTGTAGGTGGTCTTGCTGGGGCTGGTGTTTCAGGGTTTAGGGCAGTGCAGTGGTGTTCGGGCAGTGTAGGGGGTCGTGCTGGGGGTGGTGTTTCAGGGTTTAGGGCAGTGCAGTGGTGTTCGGGCAGTGTAGGGGGTCGTGTTGGGGCTAGTGTTTCAGGGTTTAGGGCAGAGCAATGGTGCTCAGGCAGTGTAGGGGGTCGTGCTGGGGGTGATGTTTCAGGGTTTAGGGCAGTGCAGTGGTGTTAGGGCAGTGTAGGGGGTCGTGCTGGGGGTGGTGTTTCAGGGTTTAGGGCAGTGCAGTGGTGTTCCGGCAGTGTAGGGGGTCGTGCAGGGGGTGGTGTTTCAGGGTTTAGTGCAGTGGTGTTCGGGCAGTGTAGGGGGTCATGCTGGGGTGGTGTTTCAGGGTTTAGGGCAGTGCAGTGGTGTTCGGGCAGTGTAGGGTGTCGTGCTGAGGGGTGGTGTTTCAGGGTTTAGGGCAGTGCAGTAGTGTTTGGGCAGTGTAGGGGGTCGTGCAGGGGGTGGTGTTTCAGGATTTAGGGCAGTGCAGTGGTGTTCGGCCAGTGTAGGTAGTCTTGCTGGGGGTGGTGTTTCAGGGTTTAGGGCAGTGCAGTAGTTTTTGGGCAGTGTAGGCGGTCGTGCTGGGGCTGGTGTTTCAGGGTTTAGGGCAGTGCAGTGGTGTTCGGGCAGTGTACGGGGTTGTGCTGGGGCTGGTGTTTCAGGGTTTAGGGCAGTGCAGTGGTGTGCGGGCAGTGTACGGGGTCGTGCTGGGGCTGGTGTTTCAGGGTTTAGGGCAGTGCAGTGGTGTTCGGGCAGTGTAGGGGGTCGTGCTGAGGGTGGTGTTTCAGGGTTTAGTGCAGTGGTGTTCGGGCAGTGTAGGGGGTCGTGCTGGGGCTGGTGTTTCAGGGTTTAGAGCAGTGCAGTGGTGTTCGGGCAGTGTTGGGGGTCGTGCTGGGGCTGGTGTTTCAGGGTTTAGGGCAGAGCAGTGGTGTTTGGGCAGTGAAGGGGTCTTGCTGGGGGTGGTGTTTCAGGGTTTAGGGCAGTGGTGTTCGGGCAGTGTAGGGGTCTTGCTGGGGGTAGTGTTTCAGGGTTTAGGGCGGTGCAGTGGTGTTCGTGCAGTGTAGGGGGTCGTGCTGGGGGTGGTGTTTCAGGGTTTAGGGCAGTGCAGTAGTGTTCGGGCAGTGTAGGGGGTCATGCAGGGGGTGGTGTTTCAGGGTTTAGGGCAGTGCAGTGGTGTTCTGGCAGTCTAGGGGGTCATTCTGGGGGTGGGGTTTCAGGGTTTAGGGCAGTACAGTGGTGTTCGGGCAGTGTAGGGGGTCTTGCTGGGGGTGATGTTTCAGGGTTTAGGGCAGTGCAGTGGTGTTCGTGCAGTATAGGGGGTCGTGCTGGGGATGGGGTTTCTGGGTTTAGGGCACTGCAGTAGTGTTCGAGCAGTGTAGGGTGTTGTGCAGGGGGTGGTGTTTCAGGGTTTAGTGCAGTGGTGTTCGGGCAGTGTAGGGGGTAGCGCTGGGGGTGGTGTTTCAGGGTTTAGGGCAGTGCAGTGGTGTTCGGGCAGTGTAGGGGGTCATGCACGGGGTGGTGTTTCAGGGTTTAGGGCAGTGCAGTGGTGTTCGGGCAGTGTAGGGTGTTGTGCTGGGGCTGGTGTTTCAGGGTTCAGGGCAGTGCAGTGGTGTTCAGGCAGTGTAGGGGGTCGTGCTGAGGCTGGTGTTTCACGGTTTAGGGCAGTGCAGTGGTGTTCGGGCAGTGTAGGGGGTCGTGCTGGGGCTGGTGTTTCAGGGTTTAGGGCAGTGCAGTGGTGTTCGGGCAGTGTAGGCGGTCGTGCTGGGGCTGGTGTTTCAGGGTTTAGGGCAGTGCAGTGGTGTTCGGGCAGTGTAGGGGGTCATGCTGGGGCTGGTGTTTCAGGGTTTAGGGCAGTGCAGTGGTGCTCGGGCAGTGTAGGGGGTCGTGCTGGGGGTGATGTTTCAGGGTTTAGGGTAGTGCAGTGGTGTTCGGGCAGTGTAGGGGGTCGTGCAGGGGCTGGTGTTTCAAGGTTTAGGGCAGTGCAGTGGTGTTCGGGCAGTGTAGGGGGTCGTGATGGGGCTGGTGTTTCAGGGTTTTGGGCAGAGCAGTGGTGTTCGGGCAGTGTAGGGGGTCATGCTGGGGGTAGTGTTTCAGGGTTTAGGGCAGTGCAGTGGTGTTCGGGCAGTGTAGGGGGTCGTGCTGGGGGTGGTGTTTCAGGGTTTAGGTCAGTGGTGTTCGGGCAGTGTAGGGGGTCTTGCTGGGGGTGATGTTTCAGGGTTTAGGGCAGTGCAGTGGTGTTCGGGCAGTGTAGGGGGTCATGCTGGGGGTGGTGTTTCAGGGTTTAGGGCAGTGCAGTGGTGTTCGGGTAGTGTAGGGGGTCGTGAAGGGGGTGGTGTTTCAGGGTTTAGGGCAGTGCAGTGGTGTTCGGGCAGTGTAGGGGGTCGTGCTAGGGGTGGTGTTTCAGTGTTTAGGGCAGTGCAGTGGTGTTCGGGCAGTGTAGGGGGTCAAGCAGGGGCTGGTGTTTCAGGGTTTAGGGCAGTGCAGTGGTGTTCGGGCAGTGTAGGGGGTCGTGCTGGGGGTAGTGTTTTAGGGTTTAGGGTAGTGCAGTGGTGTTTGTGTAGTGTAGGGGGTCATGTTTTAGGGTAGTGCAGTGGTGTTTGGGTAGTGTAGGGGGTCGTGCTGGGGGTAGTGTTTTAGGGTTTAGGGTAGTGCAGTGGTGTTTGTGTAGTGTAGGGGGTCGTGCTGGGGGTAGTGTTTTAGGGTTTAGGGTAGTGCAGTGGTGCTTGTGTAGTGTAGGAGGTCGTGCTGGGGGTAGTGTTTTAGGGTTTAGGGTAGTGCAGTGGTGTTTGTGTAGTGTAGGGGGTCATGTTTTAGGGTAGTGCAGTGGTGTTTGGGTAGTGTAGGGGGTCGTGCTGGGGGTAGTGTTTTAGGGTTTAGGGTAGTGCAGTGGTGTTTGTGTAGTGTAGGGGGTCGTGCTGGGGGTAGTGTTTTAGGGTTTAGGGTAGTGCAGTGGTGCTTGTGTAGTGTAGGAGGTCGTGCTGGGGGTAGTGTTTTAGGGTTTAGGGTAGTGCAGTGGTGTTTTTGTAGTGTAGGGGGTCATGTTTTAAGATGCAATGCTCCAATACCTGACCAGTCTGCACTACATAAAACTGCAAAAAAACTAAAAATAAAAAGTGTTTTGCACACTTTTGTCATTGGGCTATATGTGGGCTACATCTTGGTAATATTTGTGCTACATTTGGGCTCTTTTTTCACT